>OX387394.1:0-22500 GCA_947563765.1 Anarsia innoxiella | reverse complement strand
TCATTAAATTTAGGCCATGGACAGTTTTTTATTATTTTAACAATTTTCTTATTTTCTAGGTTTTACAATTTTAGGTAGGCTTATCACTTAGATTCTTATACTATTTCTTAAACTTATCTTATTTAACAAAGTTTAGTCTATGCTTTACATAAATATTTATCACAATATTTTGCAAACATATATTTCTTACTTATTTCGTTTAACGACTCTATCAGCAATATTTAAGCAGTACTCTAAGAATCTGTCTCTACATTTTGCACTCATAATTACACTTAAATTTTCCCTGTCTATTTTAATATCCATTTCCTGCTCTACCTCAAATTTCTCTCTGGCAAAAATTGGACACTCCAATATTAAGTGCGGCACAGATTCCCGAGCCTCCGGATCGCAGACGCACGATGGGCTCTCCTTACACTTGAAACGATTCAAGTAGTCGGAGAACCCACCATGCCCCGTCAAGATCTGTGTCTTGAGCATCGTAATCTCTATCTTTCGCATAATTCTGTAAGCCGCCATTACGTCAGGGAAGAATAGCTTGGTGTTGGAGGCTGTGTCACTACTCAGGTATCGCTTGTTCCACTCATCAAGCGTACCCATACGAATGGTACGCCTGATGTGTGAAACAGGACACCTGTCGTAGTCTGGTTTCTTTTTGGAGTTCTCCGCGGCTTCCTTGGCTAGTACATCTGCTCTCTCGTTGCCTTCCAACCCCGCGTGGGCTTTTATCCAGAACAGGGCTACAACCTTGTTCTGGAGAGAAGCTCTCGCTAGGTTCTCTCTTACTTCCACAGCTAAGGGATGGAGGCAACGATGGTTCTGCACTGTCTGGAGAGCGGCCATGGAATCGCTGAGAACCCCAAAGGTAGAGGCGCTCTTGTGTTTGCAGATCTCCCTGGTCGCCATACAGATCGCAAGTAGCTCAGCCTGGTAGACCGTGCTGTAGTTAGGGAGAGCAAGCTTGAGGGCTTTGGTTTCGGTCTCACCCGTCCATATGGACAAGGCGGCTCCAACCTTACCCCCAATCTTGCTCCCATCTGTGAAGACTCTCACGTCCATCGCACTGTGTGCGTCGACTTGGGTTTGGTCTACCAGGCTTGTGATCTTAATTTGGGATTCCAGGGCTGGGTGCGTACCTTCCAAGGCTGACGCCATGGCTTCCACAACCCTGTCCCCCAGCATTGGCTGGGCTGCACCTTTTTTGGCCTCATAAAGGGAGGCCACCTCACGGACTCGGAGGTCAAGTGGGAGCAGACCAGCCAAGACTAGGGCGGCGTTGAGGGAGACCGTGCGGTAGGCCTTGCAGAGTCTCTGTGCGACTCCCCGCTGCACAACTCCAAGCTGCCTTTGGACTCCTAACTTGTTTGCTGCCGGCGCCCAAGCGCTGGCGGCATACAGAATTACCGGTTCTATGGCGGCGGTATATATGATCCGGATCACTTCGGGATGGAGACCCCAGCTTGTTCTCGCGGCTTTCGACAACTGCTTGTAGATCCCTATAGCCCTCCTACAGACATTTGTGACGTGCGAGTTGAAGGTAAGCTTTTCGTCTATAGTGAGACCCAACATTTTGATTTCTTTAGACAAGCCAATGCTGATCCCGCCCATGCTCAGACGTGGGGTGTCGTATTTGAGTCTGCGTGTTATCAACATTGCTGTTGTTTTTTGCGGTGCAAACTTCAATTTATTGCTGACACCCCATGTCCGAACATGTTCGAGAGCCGCATTGGCTCGTGTCTGAATGTCCTGTGAACTGTCACCACTAAAGACAAGCACGACATCGTCAGCGAACGCCTGGCAATAATCCCCTCTGGCCTCAAGGCTTTGGAGCAGTGGGTCCAGTAAGAGGTTCCAAAGGATCGGTCCCCCAATGGAACCCTGGACACAACCCTTACTTGTTCCTCTTACAATTTCTGCTCCAGCGTACCTAACTTTGACCTTTCTGTCTCCGAGGTAACTGTCCATGACTCTCCTCAAGTTGAGCGGACACTTTTCCTCCGCCAATCGGACTCTTATTGCTGGCCACCAAGCACTGTCGAAGGCCCCCTCTATATCCAGTGATATCATTAGCACCAGTTTTTTCTGTTCTAGGCCATGTCGGATGTGATTCATTAGGATATAGAGGGAGTCTTCCGTGCTTCTTTGGGGCATGAATCCGAATTGGCGGGTACTCATCTTCGGCAATAAGTGGAACTTGAGGCGAGTCACCAGCATCTTCTCGAAGGTTTTTCCTAGGAGCGGAAGAAGGCCAATAGGTCTGTAGGCTTTGGGGATTGTATAGTCACTCTTCCCGGGCTTACGAAGGATAACTACGGTTGCCTCTTTCCACGACTTTGGGAAATGGTGGAGTCTCAGGCACGCGTTAAAAATACCTAGAAAAAGCTCGGGGTTGCACTCTATTGCGATTCGGCATATATCAGCCGTAAGACCATCGCCTCCCGGGGCCTTCTTCGGGTTGAAAGAACTCGACGCGCGCATCATCTCGAACATCGTGAATGGAGGATCCCAAGTTTCATTTTTGTTACCCTCATTCACTTCTCCGGCTATGCTTCTGATGCGACTATGGTGAGCATTGTCGTCATCTGTGGGATCTTCGGGGTAGAAAGTTGCCGCTAGCCATCTAGCGGAGCCCTCTGCATTTAGAACTTTCCCATCCTTCACCAACGGCAGATCCTCATCCCTTGTCGATGTCCTTCCAATCACTCTATATATCCCCTCCCATACCCCTTCCCTATCCTGCTTGCAACAAAATCCCTTCCAACTATCTATTTGTGCTTTTTTGGCTAGGTACTCATATTCTTCTTTTTCTTTCAGGTACTCGGACACCATCCTCGGGCGGCGGAGCGGACCAGCGCAGCGGACTCGGCGTTTCTTCGTGGCGACCTTCTTCTTTTTCGCGACAAGCTCATCGGACCACCACGGCAAGGTAAGTGTTTCCCTATTTGTTTTTACTGGCATTGATTGTATGCATGCGTCTTTTATAGAATCTTGCAGGGAGTCAATTTTCTCATCCATTTGTGCTGCGGTTTTGATATGTGCCATTTCGGATGCTAGGAGGTTTTTATCTTGCAGAATTTTACCGAGTTTCTCACGAAACTCAGCCCAATTCGCTTTTTTGGTATTGAACCTCCTGGTAGTTCTTTGGATCTTGACTCCCTTGCTTCTTTCTAAGAGGAAGTTGAATGCCACGCCGTTGTGGTCGGAGCTCGTTAGGCCTTCGTCGACTCTCCAATCAACGACCAAGTCCAGGATGTCTGTTGAGCAGGCTGTTATGTCCACATAGCTTGTGTAACGGATGCCCCCTCGGACGGTGTCGAAAGTTGGTGTGTCCCCTCTATTCAAAATATTTAACTCGAGCTCTTCTAGCGCTCCAGCAACTTCGTCTCCTCTGTGGTCTACTGAAGGGCTACCCCACCACGTGCTCTTTGCGTTCGCGTCACCCCCTACAATCCAGCTTTTGGAGCCGATTTCCTCCTCCACTTTCCTCAGGTTCTCGAGGTAGGGCTCAACGGGTTTGTCCGGCTCAAAGTAGAAGGAGACAAGCGTCATCTTCCAGGCACTGGTTTGTAGACTCACCACGACGATGTTATTTGTGGTGAGATTTGGGAACTGGATGACGTTCACGTCTTTGTTAAATACAGCAATAGCTGCCTTTACAGTTCCATCACCAGGATTCGTGCTCTGGAAGACTCTGACGCCGCGATGACTCCTAACTACTTTGGCCGCCCCCACATATGGCTCCTGGAGGAGGGCTGCAGTGATGCCTCTTTTTTCAGCTTCGACAAAAAGCTCTAGTGTCGCTAGTTTCTTCCTTTGCAGGTTGGCTTGTAAGAATTTGTAGGGGGTTTTCTCAGCGTGGGTGCCCTTAGCAGTAGGCAACGGACGATCTGGCCAGTGCGTCCCATTTCTGGCGGGTTGGGCATTCTGAGCTAAACGCATTATGCTCGGTGTTGTTTAGCTTAGCCAGCGTACAGTTCCGGCATTTTGGGCGCGAGTCGGCCAAGAAGTCTGGGCAGCTCGCCCGAAGATGAGGCTCGCCACAGTGACTACACAGGTCCGCCGACTCTGTGCAGTGTCGTCTGCCGTGCCCAAAGCCCAAGCAACGAGTGCACTGGACTAAGGGAGTCTGATCTTCGACTTTAACACGTTGCAGATCGATGTGTAAGTACCCCAGCCCTAGCGCACGACGCCAGACTGTCGGCGACACCTGTATGACTACATGGCCGGTAAGGGGGTTTCGAGCTCTACGTCGGTAGCGTACCTCAATCCTGCTTTCCTCCTCGTCGAGGCCGCGAAAAACCGGTTCGTTCTGATTTCTCAGGGCCTTGTGCACATCTTCATCAGTGTTTATGGAGAGCACATTTCTGAGGATCAGCAACGGGTCCTTGTTCTTCACGTCCTCGACGGTGAGGTCCACTCCGTCTCTTTCTAGTCTCTTCCTCGCCTTTTCCCTCTCCTCCTTCGTTCCAAATCCTATGATGATTTTCCTGTCCTTCGCTTTCCGAACTCTTTCTACCTTCACCCATCCCTCTTTTGCATCCACAGCCTTCCGTACTTGATCCAGTACTTCCTCTCCAGATTGAGATTCATCCTTCGAGGAGATGACGACCGAATGCAGTGTGCTCCGCGTTTGCTGCGTTACGACTGGTTTATTCGCGGTAGCGTCTGCATAGGTCCTCATTGATACCTTCTCTATCATTTCCTTCTGCTGTCCTATCATCTCCTTCTGTTCTCCTATCACATCCTTCTGCCCTCCTATCAGTTCCTTCTGCCCAGCTATCATCTCTTTCTGCTCTACTATCATTCCCTTCTGCTCTCCTACCATCTCCCTCTGCTCTCCTATCAATTCCTTTTGCTGTTCCACCATGTTCTTCAGTTCGTCCAACCTTCTATTGTTTTCGCGAAGAAGCTTTGTTTGCTCCTCTAAACGTTCAACAATAGAGAGCTGGTCACTTGAAACGAAGAAGGTAGAGTCAGTGATAGGAGTATCACCGTCTCCAACTCCCTCATCTCCCTTTACTTTTCCTTCCACCTCCCTCTTTTCTTTATCATAACTAATCTTTTTCTTTCTTTCTGTTTCAGATTCCTTCACCAGCTGGTAGAGGCGGTCTACGGCTTCGGCAACACTTGTTTTTATTTCAGCCTTTATGTTCCGCGAATTGTTGAGGTTTAGCTTGGCCCTGGTCAAACAGGCCTTTGCTTCAGCAGTTCTGTCCGCGTATTGTCGCTTAGGCGGTGTGCTGTCTCCTACGGTCAACTTGCGGGTGTTGGTCACTTTACTATCTTGTGATAGTGCCATTCTTGGTTTAGATTTAGCAGGGCCAGCCTGCGTCGTCGTGCCGGTACCAGCTGGGGGGGAAACGTTAGAACTGGCAGCCTCCCAGTCTCCGATACTCCGTCTAACAGTGTTTAACACCGGTACGTCAATTCGTTTGGGTGACTTATCTCCTTCCATCGTGTTGCCAGGTGTTCGAAACACGGACATGTTAGTTGTTGGAGCGTAGAGAAAGCAACGTCAATAGACAACAATAAAATAATAAAAGTGTATAAAACAAAAAATAAGAAAGAAACAACAACGCAAAATTGCAAAATGTAGAGTCAGAATAAAAGTGGGCTCAATAAAGCCGCAACGTCGAACAAAAGGGGCTCAATAAAGCCACAACGTCAGTTAAAATATAGGTAAGTGTAGTTCTACGTGAAGATATTTTTTGCTCTATCAAATAAAATAATAAATTTTATTTTATGTTTCAGGTTCTGCAGCTCCACAGTTATCCGGCTACTTTAAGGTAAGTGTATTTTGAGTATGTATATGTGTGTGTGTGTGTGTGTGTGTGTTTGTATGTGTGTGTTTGTATGTGTGTGTATGTGTGTGTGTGTGTGTTATGTGTGTGTTATGTGTGTGTGTGTGTGTGTGTATGTGTGTATGTGTGTATGTTTGTGTGTGTGTGTGGAGAGCGTGGCTTCAACTATCTAGACGTAGAAATTTATTTACTAAGAAAAATTTATGTAGAGTCAATAAACGAGATACTAGTATATACTAGGATGGTCAAATAAGCACACAAAACGATCAATATAATTTTTGACGAAAATGAGTCAGATTTTTTAAGAGCTCTATGTAGAGCTCTACTCTTATTTTTAAGTATATGGGTCTCAATGAGCCCTTAAATGACAATTTACACAATAAAAGAATTTTAATATTATAGAAAATGTTGACTCTATGTAGAGATTTATTGTCTGGTAGCTTATAATTAGGTCTTATAACTATATCTAAGTGCTAAGATTCAATTTACACACAAAAAACAAGAAAAAATTTTTCGACTCTATGTAGAGCACCGTTTTACTGTCAAGTTATAGCTCTATCTATTACGGCTCTAATAGTGAAAACCGCGTCTCGTTAGGACTTACGGTTCGGAAGTTATTGATTTTAACAGATTTTTCCGAAAAAATTTTTGGCTCTATGTAGAGTCCGTTTTTGGAGTCAAAATATTGCTCTACTTTATACGACCCCAACGTCGAAAACCCCGTCTCGATAGGGTGCGCGGTTCGGGAGATATCGAATTTAATCGATTTTTCCCAGTTTTTGAGGGCTCAAATGAAGCTGGTCGGTATTTAATTTACAGGGGTAGGGGGTTGAAAAAATATGGAAAAAATCGGGGGTGGTCGGGTTTGTTCGAGTGTAAGGAGATGGGGGGGGGTTTTTAGGGGGGGGGGCCGAAATTTCGTCCTTTTTCGGCTAGGACGCACCGTTTCTGAGTTACAGGGGGTTAAAGTTTGCCAAAATTTCGCCAATAGGGGTGTACAATTTTATAGTTTGCGGCCGGTAAAAATTTTCCGCACGGATAAAACAAATTTTCACGTCCGTATTTTCACGGCGATTTTTATGCCAAAAAGTGGGTTGTTAAGGGGAAGGATTCTGCTATCCGATAAGCGAATTAGCCAAGTTTAGTAGGGGGTGGAAGTATTTAATTTTGAATTTTGAAGGTAGGGGGTAGTTATTGCTGAAATTTCAATTAGTTTGTTTGGATGTTAAGGATAGGAATAAAATTTTGAAAAAGGTGGGGTCGTGTAGAAGGGGGTCCAACTTGATTTACCAGCCACCAGGATTTCACCCCGGGGGTTGGTAAACCGGAAATTTTCAAAAACAACCCCAAAAAATTCACCGGGGGTGGTTTTTTGGGGTGGGGTTCGACAGCTTCACCCAAGTATCGTTTCTCGTAGGAGAACCGATTCAACGTTATTTTTGCGATATCTCGCACCCTTTTCGAGATAGGGGGTGAACAACTTTATTCGGTGATGCCCGCTCGGACCCTTTTTACATAAAAAATTCGGCAAAAAATACTGGTAAAGGAAATTTTAGCAGGCAAAAAATAGTCATCCAGTGAAAATTGAATTAACGGCTTTACTGCATACTCAGGAAAATTTTTTGCCCGCTGGAACTTCCCCAAAAAATTCCTGAAAAAATTTAATTTTGGTACCCGACCGCAAATAGGCTTGTTTTGGCTTGGGTACTTGTTTGAAAATTTTGGACCCGGAACAAACGTTGTTCCAGGTGCTACCAGGATTCGATTCCCACACGAATTTTTTCCGAATTCGGGGGTTGGATTTTGGTACAGTACCAAGACTATGGACGACAAACCTACTTTGCGGTCGAATAAGGAGATACAGATTTTAAAAAGTACAAAATAACTGATTTCTAATAATGATAAAATTCCAAAATTTTGCAAGGTAAGAGAAGATAAAGTAAATTAACTAAAGTTACTTGAATTTGTGGGGGTCGTCGCGATGAATCCCGAGGGAGCAGCTCTGCAAGATGTGGGATGATTTTTGCCAACTTCAAGATGTGGTTTCCCGGCTTCCCGATTGAATTTCGAGAAGCGGAAAACGGTGTTGGGGTCCCTGGATGGTCCTCTTGCGATGGTGAAAATTTCAGCCACGTGACCTTCGGTTTCAGGAATTTTCACGAACACGTGAAAACACAAAATTGTCAATATCTCCGGAGGGCGCGGGGTAAAAAATCCCAAATTTTTGTCAGGTGTGAGGGGGGTCACTACGCGTGTTTTAGCACTTCAAAAACTAGGGGGCAAGGCGATAAAAATGGCGGCGCACGCGCTTAAAGGTTCACGCACATGGGTTCCGCGTGAGATTTATAACCTCAAACCTATGCCGTACCTGTTTTTGTCCTTTTTGCACTATTTATTACACTGCAATCCAGTTTTCAGCGAAAGTGAAACTTGCACAACACCAAAACACACAATTTGACACTAAATTCGGGTCAAAAGGAGCACTTTTTACAATTTTAAGAAATTTTTGAGCGTGGAGCTGCTCTAAAAGATGCGTTCTCGGCGGGGGGAACGGTTAGGTTAGGTTAGGTTAGGTTAGGTTAGGTTAGGTTAGGTTAGGTTAGGTTAGGTTAGGTTAGGTTAGGTTAGGTTAGGTTAGGTTAGGTTAGGTTAGGTTAGGTTAGGTTAGGTTAGGTTAGGTTAGGTTAGGTTAGGTTAGGTTAGGTTAGGTTAGGTTAGGTTAGGTTAGGTTAGGTTAGGTTAGGTTAGGTTAGGTTAGGTTAGGTTAGGTTAGGTTAGGTTAGGTTAGGTTAGGTTAGGTTAGGTTAGGTTAGGTTAGGTTAGGTTAGGTTAGGTTAGGTTAGGTTAGGTTAGGTTAGGTTAGGTTAGGTTAGGTTAGGTTAGGTTAGGTTAGGTTAGGTTAGGTTAGGTTAGGTTAGGTTAGGTTAGGTTAGGTTAGGTTAGGTTAGGTTAGGTTAGGTTAGGTTAGGTTAGGTTAGGTTAGGTTAGGTTAGGTTAGGTTAGGTTAGGTTAGGTTAGGTTAGGTTAGGTTAGGTTAGGTTAGGTTAGGTTAGGTTAGGTTAGGTTAGGTTAGGTTAGGTTAGGTTAGGTTAGGTTAGGTTAGGTTAGGTTAGGTTAGGTTAGGTTAGGTTAGGTTAGGTTAGGTTAGGTTAGGTTAGGTTAGGTTAGGTTAGGTTAGGTTAGGTTAGGTTAGGTTAGGTTAGGTTAGGTTAGGTTAGGTTAGGTTAGGTTAGGTTAGGTTAGGTTAGGTTAGGTTAGGTTAGGTTAGGTTAGGTTAGGTTAGGTTAGGTTAGGTTAGGTTAGGTTAGGTTAGGTTAGGTTAGGTTAGGTTAGGTTAGGTTAGGTTAGGTTAGGTTAGGTTAGGTTAGGTTAGGTTAGGTTAGGTTAGGTTAGGTTAGGTTAGGTTAGGTTAGGTTAGGTTAGGTTAGGTTAGGTTAGGTTAGGTTAGGTTAGGTTAGGTTAGGTTAGGTTAGGTTAGGTTAGGTTAGGTTAGGTTAGGTTAGGTTAGGTTAGGTTAGGTTAGGTTAGGTTAGGTTAGGTTAGGTTTTTTTTTTTTTTTTTTGAGGTGAATACAACATCTCCCCTAACGGAATCAGGGCCCTTATTTACAATTTTGCATTGACCAAGTTTTGGTAATATTTAGAATATTAGGAAGGCAGAATACCAGACGGTAAATTACTGCTGAAGTTCTAGGAGTGCTATTTGCTGAAATTGAGAGTGGTTTTACAACTTTTGTTAGGTACATAAATGTTTTACATTTTGTTTTTACAAGTAACGTACATAAATATTTTTACAATTTACTTATACATAATATTTTAGATGTAGGTTTTATACAATTACTACATTTTACAAGATATGTATATTATTATTCAAATGTTACTATTCATACTTTTTTAAGTGTAATGTCTTAGTTTATTGCTTATAACATATATGCCATTTTTTTTTTTTTTTTTTTTTTTTTTTTTTTTTTTTTTTTTTTTTTTTTTTTTTTTTTTTTTTTTTTTTTTTTTTTTTTTTTTTCCAACTGTAGTATGCCTTCTTTTTACTACTCACATCAAGTTTTTTGGTTATTTTCTACTTCTTTTTCTGTGTTCTTTCTTATTTCTTTCCTTTTTTTATATTACTTATGTATCTATTGACATATACTTATTATATGAATAATACATAGTTTCATTCTACCGTACTACAGTTATTTTTATAAATTTTTGACTACATATTGTCGAACACGCTCCAAAGGCTACGAATAACATCGTCTTTGTTTTCGGTAAGAGGTCACTTTTACTTGCAGTTTGACGCGTGTTCGGCAATCCGGTTTGAGTAATTATACATATAAAGTTATAAGCGATAACAAGTTTAATTTTGAAAACAATGAAAAAATGGTAGCGCAGAGGGGTGTATTGGTCTTTAATGTATGTGTTTGTGTGATGAATGAAATGAATGTATGCTGTTACCGGTGTTTCAACGACCAGGAGAGTTAAATCTGGATCTTGTCGCCTGATAATATCATAATCACCAGTTTTTCTAACGACAATAATTGCTTTTTCTGCTTCTCTCTGATCTTCGGCTCTATATTGTTTCAATTCTTCCATTGTTTCTGCTCTCTCGCAACCATTTGTACACTGGAGAACCTCAGCAATACGCCACCCTCGCTCTTGCCAGTCTGTCCCACTTGGATCGGATCGGACAGCATTCATCGAACGCGTTGTGGTCTACGATCTCCAATTTTTCACGCATGCAGTTCTTACAGGTGGGGGGTGCATTGTCTAGCAGAGCCGGGCATTGGGCTTTAAGGTGTGGTCCCGCGCAGTGACTGCAGAGGTCGGTAGTCTCGGTGCAGGTTTTTCTGCCGTGGCCGTGGGCCAGGCATCGGGAACACTGAATCACCGGAGATTGATCAAAGACCGGGATCCTCTGCAGGTCAACGTGGATTTTGCCGGCTGATGTGAGGCGCTGCCAGACCTTAGGTGACACTTGCAGGACGACGTGGTTCTCATGTTGGTTCCTGGCCTTCTTCCTGTATCGCACCGCCGCCCTAAACTCTGCCGTCGGAATGTTTTGCAGTAGATGGTCGTTCTGCTTCTTAAGAGCACCCACTATGTCGTCGTCCGAGTTGTACGTCAGTACATTTCGTAGGACGACTAGTGGATCTCTATTCTCCTTTTCCTCCACCTGTAATTTCCTGTCTTTGTCCTTCATCCTTTTCACTACTTTTGCCATTTCTTCCTTAGAGTTGCAGCTAACTATCACTTTCTGGTCCTTCGCCTTCCTTACTCTGTCTATCTTCAAGCCATTTTCTTTTGCGTTAACTGCTCCTCTAATCCTCTCGACAATCTCATCGCTGGTCTCCGTGGCGTCTTCAGAGGTGATGACAACGGAGTGGAGGGGGCCGGTCACTTTGGGTGCGACTCCATTGCAGACCGGCGCCTCGGCTTTAGCAACACTCGCGGCTGCGACTGCGGCGTATGTCGCTCTCCTCTCCGTTTTCTCTTCCTCAACTATCTTCTTTACTTCCCTTACTTCATCTAGTATCTCTTGTAACTTTCCGTTTTCTTTCTCTTCATTCCTTCCTGATTCCTTTTCTATTTCGCCTTTACTGTCTATGCTGTTCTTTGCTTGCTTCATTTCTGCATCTATATCCTTTATTATCCTTCCCAATCCCTTCAAACTTTCCAGAACCGCCTGCTTGATGCTGTCCTTCAAGTTCCTTGAGAGGTCTATCTGAGACCGTGCTCTACAGATGAGTGAGTTCGCCTCTTCGAGTAGACCTCTCGGTTTCGACGCTGGTTTTACAACGCTGGCGGCTCCGGTTCGCCCTTCAGGTGACTTTGGCGTGGCTTGTGATTTGGCTTCTAGAACCTCTATTGACCGCCGTACGGTCACGGTACTCCGCGACGTCTCGGCGTGGTCCATACTAAAAGTTCTATTGGCCGCGTTTGCCCGTGGAGACTTGTTTTTAAGGATTGGCGATCGTTGCACAGACATGGGGAGTGCTTCTATTACTTGTAATGCGTAAATCAATAATAATTTTGATGCTTTCTGTTTCAGGTGCGAGGTGGTGTCCAAATAGCGGCGACTTCGGTTACAACACGGTAAGTACACGTGTGTATGTAATGTATGTATGTGTAAGATGAATGTGTGTGTGATGGATGTATGTGTGTGTGTGTAGGTATGTAAGTAGGTATGTGAGTGAGTATGAGTGTATGTGTCTGTTTAGTTTTAAGCTTTTATTTCAGCTCGTACCCGTCTGCACGTATAATACAGATAAAACAGAAAACAAAGTCCAAACAATAAACTAATTACTTAATAAACAAAAGACTCGCTGTTGTAAAGACAGCGAGTAGTCAAAACAATAAAATAAAAATGTATAAAATATAATGTAAAGCCAATAAAGCTCCGATCAACGATTAAACTACTCTGTATAGAGTGTTGGTAAAATCTTAATACTAATATATATGTCTAAAACAAACAACAAAATACCTATTATTATAGTTAATTAATTTAAATCTAAAGAGTCCTAAAATGACTAGTCAAAATCTATTTAAAGACAAAAGAAACCGCGCGAGAAACGGTCCACTCATTCAATAATTACCGCTGTCTACTGTTAACAATACGATGTATTTCAATAGAGTCCGATTTAAGCCCGCCGCTATGAAAGCGGCACGCACTTGACTACTGTTGACAATAGGCTCGAACTACGGCCGCCTTGCTGTGGAATGCGGTTCGCACGCAGTTGCTATGGCGCGGCGCAGCGCGTAGTGAATGAGCATGCGGGGAGCGGGGAGCGGGGAACGCTCGACGCTCGACGATACGGCGGCGCTGGTAAATATTGCAATTCGCAAGCAAGGGGCTGTGACGTCACCGGGTACACGCGCAGTTGCTAGGGCGCGGCGTATCGGAGGATGTGTGCGGGGAGCGGGGTACGCTCGACGCACCGACACGGCGGATGGTAATAATATGATTTGATGTAAACAAGTGACGTCACTGGCTGTCTACGGTAAGTTGAATGGTAGGTATAGGTAGGTATTAGGTATTAAGTTTATTTGTTTCAGATGCTACAGCTGTGAAGTGGTCCGATTTTAGGTAATGAAAGTATAGGTATCCAGGTAAGTAGGTATATAATTTAGGTATTTTCGGTTAGGTCAATTTATGTAAATATAACGTAAGTATAAGATTTATAGTGCAATTCACTATAGTCAGTTATCTAATAAAGTAAGGGAGTCCTAAAAAGGTCGGTCAATAAATTTTTGAATTATACCTATTATAATATAAAAGTAGATACCTAAAAACCTATTTACTATAGAATATTATATGTATGCAATTATTTAATATTAAGTCTTAATTTTAAGCTTATAAATAAATTTAATAATACATAAAACAGCGCGGGAATCGAACCACTGCTTGGTTAGTAACAACTGAGCGTAGGGTATTATTTACGATACGGCCGCCGCCGCCGCTCTGTGGAATGCGGTTAATGCGCTGTTAAATCAGTGCAACGTTGCACATTAGTTAAAGTGAGGTTGCGCAACGCGGGGGGCAGCAGTAATTAGGTCACCGGCGCTGTGGAATGCAGTTTTACCGACAACTGGTCGGTTAACCTCCCGAGCGTCCGAGTCAGCGAGACGCGATGGCAAAATGTACAATTAATAGTATTATTACGGATAACAGACTTACATAAAATTTAGACCAAATAAAGTAGTAATATGTATGTATGTATATATGTATGTTTAATTTTGATTAATAAAAGTTAATTTTGAATTTTGTTGGGAAACTACTACGTCGAGCCACACGTCTTATTTATCAATAGACAATCCGTGCCACTCGGTGCGCAGTAGATTGAGCGAGACTCGTCGCCCGAGGGGTTAAACCACCTGTTGATTGTGGTATTTCTTATGACGTAACAGATAGAAAACAATTTTCCAGGTCTTAAAGTTAAGAATTAGGTCAACACAAGTACACAAAATTTAGAAAGTAATTAGGTAATTTGACAGTAACATAGGGACTTTAAGCTGGGATGTTTTTAATGAAGTAGGTATTAAGTAGGTATAGAATTTAATGAATTTTGGCTAGTTAGAGCGAATTAAAAATTTTTTGAAATTTGGAAAATTAATTTAGAATAGCTATAGTATAATTTTGAATAAAATAAACAACCCCTAGAGTAAGGGAAAGTACTTTTCTACCCCCAGCAGTAAAATACCTATATTTCCGAAAATACAAGGTCAAAAATTTTTGTTTAAACTGATTTATATTCCTAATAGGCTAATGCAACTATTAAAATAATAAAAACAATAGGTCATCGATCTTAATTGATAGATATTAAAATTTTAAAATTATGAAAAATTTTAAATAAATTTAAAAATTTATAACTCCTTAAGGGGTTGGTCAATTTTAATTTTGAAAACGGCTACTGACTTGTGTTGATCCAGGCTCTCGAACTGCGTACTCAGAAGTATCCTGGAGCTTCTGCTTCCAGGACCTCGTGTCCACGTGGAAAACGGTTTTCCTCGATTTCCTCCCCTTCCTGAGGGCGGAAAAATCGGGGGATGGTGCAGGAAGTTGGAGGTCCCCAAGGCGCATAAGGGTGCAAAATAAAAAAGGGGGGTCGTCGCGCTTAATTTAGCGCCGCACGCACTTTTGTGTATTTTATGTCGCACTTTTTTGTAATTTTGGCACTTTTCACAAAAAATCAATTAAACCAAAAATAATTAAGGTTTAAATTTTACACCACAAAACACAGTGCACAAATCCGCGTCTTTCAATGTGTCGCACTTGAAAATCGGTGAACTTTTTACCACTCGATCGAATTTTCGTAACTTTAAATCGCGAAAAATTCGTGCGCGGAGACAGTGTGCGCGTGTGGTGCGCTACAGGGGGGCAGCGCAGACTGGTTAGGTTAGGTTAGGTTAGGTTAGGTTAGGTTAGGTTAGGTTAGGTTAGGTTAGGTTAGGTTAGGTTAGGTTAGGTTAGGTTAGGTTAGGTTAGGTTAGGTTAGGTTAGGTTAGGTTAGGTTAGGTTAGGTTAGGTTAGGTTAGGTTAGGTTAGGTTAGGTTAGGTTAGGTTAGGTTAGGTTAGGTTAGGTTAGGTTAGGTTAGGTTAGGTTAGGTTAGGTTAGGTTAGGTTAGGTTAGGTTAGGTTAGGTTAGGTTAGGTTAGGTTAGGTTAGGTTAGGTTAGGTTAGGTTAGGTTAGGTTAGGTTAGGTTAGGTTAGGTTAGGTTAGGTTAGGTTAGGTTAGGTTAGGTTAGGTTAGGTTAGGTTAGGTTAGGTTAGGTTAGGTTAGGTTAGGTTAGGTTAGGTTAGGTTAGGTTAGGTTAGGTTAGGTTAGGTTAGGTTAGGTTAGGTTAGGTTAGGTTAGGTTAGGTTAGGTTAGGTTAGGTTAGGTTAGGTTAGGTTAGGTTAGGTTAGGTTAGGTTAGGTTAGGTTAGGTTAGGTTAGGTTAGGTTAGGTTAGGTTAGGTTAGGTTAGGTTAGGTTAGGTTAGGTTAGGTTAGGTTAGGTTAGGTTAGGTTAGGTTAGGTTAGGTTAGGTTAGGTTAGGTTAGGTTAGGTTAGGTTAGGTTAGGTTAGGTTAGGTTAGGTTAGGTTAGGTTAGGTTAGGTTAGGTTAGGTTAGGTTAGGTTAGGTTAGGTTAGGTTAGGTTAGGTTAGGTTAGGTTAGGTTAGGTTAGGTTAGGTTAGGTTAGGTTAGGTTAGGTTAGGTTAGGTTAGGTTAGGTTAGGTTAGGTTAGGTTAGGTTAGGTTAGGTTAGGTTAGGTTAGGTTAGGTTAGGTTAGGTTAGGTTAGGTTAGGTTAGGTTAGGTTAGGTTAGGTTAGGTTAGGTTAGGTTAGGTTAGGTTAGGTTAGGTTAGGTTAGGTTAGGTTAGGTTAGGTTAGGTTAGGTTAGGTTAGGTTAGGTTAGGTTAGGTTAGGTTAGGTTAGGTTAGGTTAGGTTAGGTTAGGTTAGGTTAGGTTAGGTTAGGTTAGGTTAGGTTAGGTTAGGTTAGGTTAGGTTAGGTTAGGTTAGGTTAGGTTAGGTTAGGTTAGGTTAGGTTAGGTTAGGTTAGGTTAGGTTAGGTTAGGTTAGGTTAGGTTAGGTTAGGTTAGGTTAGGTTAGGTTAGGTTAGGTTAGGTTAGGTTAGGTTAGGTTAGGTTAGGTTAGGTTAGGTTAGGTTAGGTTAGGTTAGGTTAGGTTAGGTTAGGTTAGGTTAGGTTAGGTTAGGTTAGGTTAGGTTAGGTTAGGTTAGGTTAGGTTAGGTTAGGTTAGGTTAGGTTAGGTTAGGTTAGGTTAGGTTAGGTTAGGTTAGGTTAGGTTAGGTTAGGTTAGGTTAGGTTAGGTTAGGTTAGGTTAGGTTAGGTTAGGTTAGGTTAGGTTAGGTTAGGTTAGGTTAGGTTAGGTTAGGTTAGGTTAGGTTAGGTTAGGTTAGGTTAGGTTAGGTTAGGTTAGGTTAGGTTAGGTTAGGTTAGGTTAGGTTAGGTTAGGTTAGGTTAGGTTAGGTTAGGTTAGGTTAGGTTAGGTTAGGTTAGGTTAGGTTAGGTTAGGTTAGGTTAGGTTAGGTTAGGTTAGGTTAGGTTAGGTTAGGTTAGGTTAGGTTAGGTTAGGTTAGGTTAGGTTAGGTTAGGTTAGGTTAGGTTAGGTTAGGTTAGGTTAGGTTAGGTTAGGTTAGGTTAGGTTAGGTTAGGTTAGGTTAGGTTAGGTTAGGTTAGGTTAGGTTAGGTTAGGTTAGGTTAGGTTAGGTTAGGTTAGGTTAGGTTAGGTTAGGTTAGGTTAGGTTAGGTTAGGTTAGGTTAGGTTAGGTTAGGTTAGGTTAGGTTAGGTTAGGTTAGGTTAGGTTAGGTTAGGTTAGGTTAGGTTAGGTTAGGTTAGGTTAGGTTAGGTTAGGTTAGGTTAGGTTAGGTTAGGTTAGGTTAGGTTAGGTTAGGTTAGGTTAGGTTAGGTTAGGTTAGGTTAGGTTAGGTTAGGTTAGGTTAGGTTAGGTTAGGTTAGGTTAGGTTAGGTTAGGTTAGGTTAGGTTAGGTTAGGTTAGGTTAGGTTAGGTTAGGTTAGGTTAGGTTAGGTTAGGTTAGGTTAGGTTAGGTTAGGTTAGGTTAGGTTAGGTTAGGTTAGGTTAGGTTAGGTTAGGTTAGGTTAGGTTAGGTTAGGTTAGGTTAGGTGTTAGGTTAGGTTAGGTTAGGTTAGGTTAGGTTAGGTTAGGTTAGGTTAGGTTAGGTTAGGTTAGGTTAGGTTAGGTTAGGTTAGGTTAGGTTAGGTTAGGTTAGGTTAGGTTAGGTTAGGTTAGGTTAGGTTAGGTTAGGTTAGGTTAGGTTAGGTTAGGTTAGGTTAGGTTAGGTTAGGTTAGGTTAGGTTAGGTTAGGTTAGGTTAGGTTAGGTTAGGTTAGGTTAGGTTAGGTTAGGTTAGGTTAGGTTAGGTTAGGTTAGGTTAGGTTAGGTTAGGTTAGGTTAGGTTAGGTTAGGTTAGGTTAGGTTAGGTTAGGTTAGGTTAGGTTAGGTTAGGTTAGGTTAGGTTAGGTTAGGTTAGGTTAGGTTAGGTTAGGTTAGGTTAGGTTAGGTTAGGTTAGGTTAGGTTAGGTTAGGTTAGGTTAGGTTAGGTTAGGTTAGGTTAGGTTAGGTTAGGTTAGGTTAGGTTAGGTTAGGTTAGGTTAGGTTAGGTTAGGTTAGGTTAGGTTAGGTTAGGTTAGGTTAGGTTAGGTTAGGTTAGGTTAGGTTAGGTTAGGTTAGGTTAGGTTAGGTTAGGTTAGGTTAGGTTAGGTTAGGTTAGGTTAGGTTAGGTTAGGTTAGGTTAGGTTAGGTTAGGTTAGGTTAGGTTAGGTTAGGTTAGGTTAGGTTAGGTTAGGTTAGGTTAGGTTAGGTTAGGTTAGGTTAGGTTAGGTTAGGTTAGGTTAGGTTAGGTTAGGTTAGGTTAGGTTAGGTTAGGTTAGGTTAGGTTAGGTTAGGTTAGGTTAGGTTAGGTTAGGTTAGGTTAGGTTAGGTTAGGTTAGGTTAGGTTAGGTTAGGTTAGGTTAGGTTAGGTTAGGTTAGGTTAGGTTAGGTTAGGTTAGGTTAGGTTAGGTTAGGTTAGGTTAGGTTAGGTTAGGTTAGGTTAGGTTAGGTTAGGTTAGGTTAGGTTAGGTTAGGTTAGGTTAGGTTAGGTTAGGTTAGGTTAGGTTAGGTTAGGTTAGGTTAGGTTAGGTTAGGTTAGGTTAGGTTAGGTTAGGTTAGGTTAGGTTAGGTTAGGTTAGGTTAGGTTAGGTTAGGTTAGGTTAGGTTAGGTTAGGTTAGGTTAGGTTAGGTTAGGTTAGGTTAGGTTAGGTTAGGTTAGGTTAGGTTAGGTTAGGTTAGGTTAGGTTAGGTTAGGTTAGGTTAGGTTAGGTTAGGTTAGGTTAGGTTAGGTTAGGTTAGGTTAGGTTAGGTTAGGTTAGGTTAGGTTAGGTTAGGTTAGGTTAGGTTAGGTTAGGTTAGGTTAGGTTAGGTTAGGTTAGGTTAGGTTAGGTTAGGTTAGGTTAGGTTAGGTTAGGTTAGGTTAGGTTAGGTTAGGTTAGGTTAGGTTAGGTTAGGTTAGGTTAGGTTAGGTTAGGTTAGGTTAGGTTAGGTTAGGTTAGGTTAGGTTAGGTTAGGTTAGGTTAGGTTAGGTTAGGTTAGGTTAGGTTAGGTTAGGTTAGGTTAGGTTAGGTTAGGTTAGGTTAGGTTAGGTTAGGTTAGGTTAGGTTAGGTTAGGTTAGGTTAGGTTAGGTTAGGTTAGGTTAGGTTAGGTTAGGTTAGGTTAGGTTAGGTTAGGTTAGGTTAGGTTAGGTTAGGTTAGGTTAGGTTAGGTTAGGTTAGGTTAGGTTAGGTTAGGTTAGGTTAGGTTAGGTTAGGTTAGGTTAGGTTAGGTTAGGTTAGGTTAGGTTAGGTTAGGTTAGGTTAGGTTAGGTTAGGTTAGGTTAGGTTAGGTTAGGTTAGGTTAGGTTAGGTTAGGTTAGGTTAGGTTAGGTTAGGTTAGGTTAGGTTAGGTTAGGTTAGGTTAGGTTAGGTTAGGTTAGGTTAGGTTAGGTTAGGTTAGGTTAGGTTAGGTTAGGTTAGGTTAGGTTAGGTTAGGTTAGGTTAGGTTAGGTTAGGTTAGGTTAGGTTAGGTTAGGTTAGGTTAGGTTAGGTTAGGTTAGGTTAGGTTAGGTTAGGTTAGGTTAGGTTAGGTTAGGTTAGGTTAGGTTAGGTTAGGTTAGGTTAGGTTAGGTTAGGTTAGGTTAGGTTAGGTTAGGTTAGGTTAGGTTAGGTTAGGTTAGGTTAGGTTAGGTTAGGTTAGGTTAGGTTAGGTTAGGTTAGGTTAGGTTAGGTTAGGTTAGGTTAGGTTAGGTTAGGTTAGGTTAGGTTAGGTTAGGTTAGGTTAGGTTAGGTTAGGTTAGGTTAGGTTAGGTTAGGTTAGGTTAGGTTAGGTTAGGTTAGGTTAGGTTAGGTTAGGTTAGGTTAGGTTAGGTTAGGTTAGGTTAGGTTAGGTTAGGTTAGGTTAGGTTAGGTTAGGTTAGGTTAGGTTAGGTTAGGTTAGGTTAGGTTAGGTTAGGTTAGGTTAGGTTAGGTTAGGTTAGGTTAGGTTAGGTTAGGTTAGGTTAGGTTAGGTTAGGTTAGGTTAGGTTAGGTTAGGTTAGGTTAGGTTAGGTTAGGTTAGGTTAGGTTAGGTTAGGTTAGGTTAGGTTAGGTTAGGTTAGGTTAGGTTAGGTTAGGTTAGGTTAGGTTAGGTTAGGTTAGGTTAGGTTAGGTTAGGTTAGGTTAGGTTAGGTTAGGTTAGGTTAGGTTAGGTTAGGTTAGGTTAGGTTAGGTTAGGTTAGGTTAGGTTAGGTTAGGTTAGGTTAGGTTAGGTTAGGTTAGGTTAGGTTAGGTTAGGTTAGGTTAGGTTAGGTTAGGTTAGGTTAGGTTAGGTTAGGTTAGGTTAGGTTAGGTTAGGTTAGGTTAGGTTAGGTTAGGTTAGGTTAGGTTAGGTTAGGTTAGGTTAGGTTAGGTTAGGTTAGGTTAGGTTAGGTTAGGTTAGGTTAGGTTAGGTTAGGTTAGGTTAGGTTAGGTTAGGTTAGGTTAGGTTAGGTTAGGTTAGGTTAGGTTAGGTTAGGTTAGGTTAGGTTAGGTTAGGTTAGGTTAGGTTAGGTTAGGTTAGGTTAGGTTAGGTTAGGTTAGGTTAGGTTAGGTTAGGTTAGGTTAGGTTAGGTTAGGTTAGGTTAGGTTAGGTTAGGTTAGGTTAGGTTAGGTTAGGTTAGGTTAGGTTAGGTTAGGTTAGGTTAGGTTAGGTTAGGTTAGGTTAGGTTAGGTTAGGTTAGGTTAGGTTAGGTTAGGTTAGGTTAGGTTAGGTTAGGTTAGGTTAGGTTAGGTTAGGTTAGGTTAGGTTAGGTTAGGTTAGGTTAGGTTAGGTTAGGTTAGGTTAGGTTAGGTTAGGTTAGGTTAGGTTAGGTTAGGTTAGGTTAGGTTAGGTTAGGTTAGGTTAGGTTAGGTTAGGTTAGGTTAGGTTAGGTTAGGTTAGGTTAGGTTAGGTTAGGTTAGGTTAGGTTAGGTTAGGTTAGGTTAGGTTAGGTTAGGTTAGGTTAGGTTAGGTTAGGTTAGGTTAGGTTAGGTTAGGTTAGGTTAGGTTAGGTTAGGTTAGGTTAGGTTAGGTTAGGTTAGGTTAGGTTAGGTTAGGTTAGGTTAGGTTAGGTTAGGTTAGGTTAGGTTAGGTTAGGTTAGGTTAGGTTAGGTTAGGTTAGGTTAGGTTAGGTTAGGTTAGGTTAGGTTAGGTTAGGTTAGGTTAGGTTAGGTTAGGTTAGGTTAGGTTAGGTTAGGTTAGGTTAGGTTAGGTTAGGTTAGGTTAGGTTAGGTTAGGTTAGGTTAGGTTAGGTTAGGTTAGGTTAGGTTAGGTTAGGTTAGGTTAGGTTAGGTTAGGTTAGGTTAGGTTAGGTTAGGTTAGGTTAGGTTAGGTTAGGTTAGGTTAGGTTAGGTTAGGTTAGGTTAGGTTAGGTTAGGTTAGGTTAGGTTAGGTTAGGTTAGGTTAGGTTAGGTTAGGTTAGGTTAGGTTAGGTTAGGTTAGGTTAGGTTAGGTTAGGTTAGGTTAGGTTAGGTTAGGTTAGGTTAGGTTAGGTTAGGTTAGGTTAGGTTAGGTTAGGTTAGGTTAGGTTAGGTTAGGTTAGGTTAGGTTAGGTTAGGTTAGGTTAGGTTAGGTTAGGTTAGGTTAGGTTAGGTTAGGTTAGGTTAGGTTAGGTTAGGTTAGGTTAGGTTAGGTTAGGTTAGGTTAGGTTAGGTTAGGTTAGGTTAGGTTAGGTTAGGTTAGGTTAGGTTAGGTTAGGTTAGGTTAGGTTAGGTTAGGTTAGGTTAGGTTAGGTTAGGTTAGGTTAGGTTAGGTTAGGTTAGGTTAGGTTAGGTTAGGTTAGGTTAGGTTAGGTTAGGTTAGGTTAGGTTAGGTTAGGTTAGGTTAGGTTAGGTTAGGTTAGGTTAGGTTAGGTTAGGTTAGGTTAGGTTAGGTTAGGTTAGGTTAGGTTAGGTTAGGTTAGGTTAGGTTAGGTTAGGTTAGGTTAGGTTAGGTTAGGTTAGGTTAGGTTAGGTTAGGTTAGGTTAGGTTAGGTTAGGTTAGGTTAGGTTAGGTTAGGTTAGGTTAGGTTAGGTTAGGTTAGGTTAGGTTAGGTTAGGTTAGGTTAGGTTAGGTTAGGTTAGGTTAGGTTAGGTTAGGTTAGGTTAGGTTAGGTTAGGTTAGGTTAGGTTAGGTTAGGTTAGGTTAGGTTAGGTTAGGTTAGGTTAGGTTAGGTTAGGTTAGGTTAGGTTAGGTTAGGTTAGGTTAGGTTAGGTTAGGTTAGGTTAGGTTAGGTTAGGTTAGGTTAGGTTAGGTTAGGTTAGGTTAGGTTAGGTTAGGTTAGGTTAGGTTAGGTTAGGTTAGGTTAGGTTAGGTTAGGTTAGGTTAGGTTAGGTTAGGTTAGGTTAGGTTAGGTTAGGTTAGGTTAGGTTAGGTTAGGTTAGGTTAGGTTAGGTTAGGTTAGGTTAGGTTAGGTTAGGTTAGGTTAGGTTAGGTTAGGTTAGGTTAGGTTAGGTTAGGTTAGGTTAGGTTAGGTTAGGTTAGGTTAGGTTAGGTTAGGTTAGGTTAGGTTAGGTTAGGTTAGGTTAGGTTAGGTTAGGTTAGGTTAGGTTAGGTTAGGTTAGGTTAGGTTAGGTTAGGTTAGGTTAGGTTAGGTTAGGTTAGGTTAGGTTAGGTTAGGTTAGGTTAGGTTAGGTTAGGTTAGGTTAGGTTAGGTTAGGTTAGGTTAGGTTAGGTTAGGTTAGGTTAGGTTAGGTTAGGTTAGGTTAGGTTAGGTTAGGTTAGGTTAGGTTAGGTTAGGTTAGGTTAGGTTAGGTTAGGTTAGGTTAGGTTAGGTTAGGTTAGGTTAGGTTAGGTTAGGTTAGGTTAGGTTAGGTTAGGTTAGGTTAGGTTAGGTTAGGTTAGGTTAGGTTAGGTTAGGTTAGGTTAGGTTAGGTTAGGTTAGGTTAGGTTAGGTTAGGTTAGGTTAGGTTAGGTTAGGTTAGGTTAGGTTAGGTTAGGTTAGGTTAGGTTAGGTTAGGTTAGGTATAGGTTAGGTTAGGTTAGGTTAGGTTAGGTTAGGTTAGGTTAGGTTAGGTTAGGTTAGGTTAGGTTAGGTTAGGTTAGGTTAGGTTAGGTTAGGTTAGGTTAGGTTAGGTTAGGTTAGGTTAGGTTAGGTTAGGTTAGGTTAGGTTAGGTTAGGTTAGGTTAGGTTAGGTTAGGTTAGGTTAGGTTAGGTTAGGTTAGGTTAGGTTAGGTTAGGTTAGGTTAGGTTAGGTTAG